>OX493354.1:8638295-8648953 GCA_950371115.1 Anania fuscalis
GCGAAAACCCTGGACAATTTTAATTGCAAAAAGACGTTGCATGGATAAAAGGCGTTGTTGCACATGTTGATAGCTAGCAGCACTGGACCAAATTCCAGCACCGTAGCAAATAATGGGTTCGATCACATGGGTGTATATAGTCCGGACATTGTCAGGGTGTACTCCCCATGTGGGGCGTATGAATAAGGCTAGTCGGTTGTAAAGCTTTTGCACTTTGTCAATAACGTATTCTGCATGTTGGATAAACGTTAGTCTTCTGTCGATAATTATTCCTAAGTACTTAATTTGATGAACAAATTGTAGGCTTTGGGATTGGACTGTAATGCGACAGCGAGAGGCTCTTTGAGTGAAAGCGATGATTTGGGTTTTGTCAGGGCCGAATTCGAGTTTTACCCCTGTACCCCAGTTGGTAATGAGGTTTAACGCCTGGTTAACAGTGTGCTGGAGTGAAGTTATGTCCTTTGAGTAAGCAATCAGGAGCACGTCGTCTGCATAGGCCTGCAGGTGGCACCCAGGTGGCATCGGCGTGGTAAGCAGCTCGTCAAGGATGAGATTCCATAATGTTGGGCCGATAACCGATCCCTGCACGCACCCTCTGGACATAGATTTCCTAACCTTGCAGTCAGCGAATTGGATTTGGACTTCGCGATCCTGGACATAGCTTATTAGCAATCGGTAGATGTTGCTTGGGCAATCAGTGTTTCGAAGTCTGGCAAAAATGGCGGGCCACCAGGCCCGATCAAAGGCCGCCTTGATATCCAGCGAGACCCCGATTACCTGTTCACCTCGTTGTTTTGCGGTTTTGATTATTTTGAGTGCGCTGTCAATGGCCAAGATGGTAGACTTTTGGCATTTAAATCCAAATTGGTTAGGTGCTGAGTTGTGCGTACTCTCAAGGTGGTAAGTGAGGCGGTTAACGATGAGTCGCTCGAGCAGCTTGCCGAATACATTTAGCAGCCCAATTGGTCGGAAACTGGATAATTTGTCGTGACCGGATTTATCTGGTTTTGGAATTATTTTTGCATTGGCCATTTTCCAGCTCTTTGGAAAGTATTCTAGCCGCAGAGAACAGTTCATGACTCCCAGAATGAGGTCGGGAAACCACAACGCGACCTGGTAGCAAATGTCGGAGGTCAGATGATCCATTCCGGGTGCCCTTTTATGGTTCATACTCTTCAGATTAATAGTGATTTCATCCAAAGTGAAGCTAGGTTCTGGTGGGGTATGGATTGGAAGATCCATGTTCGCTCGTAGCTCGGCCTGTATACCCGGAGAGTCAGGCGTGTCATTTGGGTAAAAATGGTCTATCAGCGCCTTAGCCGTGTCTTCCGTGTCCTTGGTGTAGGTTCCGTCGTTCAAACGAAGGGTAGCGGGGGCCTGGGCAAGGGGTTTGCTCTTGATGATGCGGTTCGTGACAGACCAGACATCCTCCTTCTGCTGGCGGCTACAGAACTCACGAAAATGTTCCGTGGAGGCAGCACTGAGAGCAGAGGAGTATTCATGTTTGAGCCTATCACGTTCCGCTATCAATTCGTCAAGTGGCCGTTGTCGACGAGCCGCCCTGCTCAGACGGTGGTGATTTCGTATGACTCCTCGCTTTAGTTCGTCTAGCCTTTCGTTCCACCAAGGTACTCTTTTTGGCAGTCCACTTGAGCGTGGCAATATTCTGTCACAAGCAAATTGTATGGCGTGGGTGAATTGGTCCACATATTGGTCTAGTTGGTTACTATTGAGGTTGTTGAAGTTGGGATCTGGTGGAAGTTGCTGTCGCATAATGCCACTGAAGCGGTCTCGGATGTCGTCCCACTTGACGTTTGTGGTGTTGTACCTATATGTGGTGAGCTTGGCCTTTATGGTTGGATGGATTGGGCCTAGTGACAGGCGGAATGTGATGGCATTATGCTCAGTTGATGTGCAAATACTGATGTCTACTTTCCAGTCACTTATGGAAATGCGATCATTATGGCTAATCAGAGTTAAATCAATGATTGATTTGCGGGGTCGTCCGTGAGTGATTGTTTCGAAGGTGGGATGATTGCCAGTATTGCAAATCTGAAGGTTGTGCAGTGTGATAAGGTCAAAGATGGTGTTACCCCGGTGGTTATTGCTGTTTGATCCCCAGGCGGTGTGCCATCCATTAAAGTCTCCACATATGACATGGGGAGAACCCGACGTCTGCCGAAGGAAATGATCTAATTTCCCGACAGTGTTGGATTCGTCGGACCGTGGCGGGATGTACACCGACACTAGATATATTTTGATACCAGTTCGGCTACGCATCTGTACCGCTGTGATGTTGGAGTCTGAGTACTCTGTCATCCCGAGGGAACTGTAGGTTTTGTCCTTTATCAAAATGACGGCTTTCACTGGAGGTGCTGAACAGAACTGGTGTGCAGTATAACCAGGTATAGGTTTGAGCAAGTGAGTGTTAGAGGTGTAGGGTTCAGTGACAAAGACTAGATCTGGTTCAGATCTGTGGCAGTATGTTACAAGTTCTTGCAGGGCATTCCTGCCTCTGCCGAGATTTATTTGAGTGCAGTTCATAAAATGATTATTGGGAGAGTGGTTTATATTGGTAGAGGAACTAAGGTCCATAATCTGTGCGGGATCTGATTTTTAAAGTCATTAGTTGGACTCGAGTACACAATTGTGAGGTTGCACTATGTTTTTGGTCAACTTTGGTGTTGGTAGTTTTCGCATGTTGGGCACAGTTGTGGCACTGCACCTTACTCGCATCTTTTTTGGCAGGACATGACTGGAAGTCGTGACCAGATACTGAGCAGTGAGAGCAAATGCTGACATCTTGAGTACACCGGGCCTTGGTGTGCCCGAACTGCAGGCACTTGTAGCACTGCAGTAGTGGCACGTAGTTGTCGACGTGCACACGTTGGTGGTCCAAATTAAGCTTCACAGAGCCCGTAGCCGCTCGCCAGACCGTGGGTGTAGTCAAGAAAACCGCGTTATAAAGGGCTTTATTGCGATTGGCCCTTTTGAATTTAAAGGTGAGATCTTCTTTTTTGGTGCAAGCGTCCCGTATGCCCTCATTTTGGCCGGTAAGTATCTCGACCAGGTCCTCCGCCGGGATGTCAGCCGAAACGCCCTTGACGACAAACATCGGACTGAGGCTCTTCGAGGTCTCAGCGTAGACCTGGGAGTCAGGGCGGTTGGTCTTGGTGAGTGCTTTGTCCCTTTGTTCTACGGAGTCAAATTCCACCCTTATCTTATTGTTAGAGACGTATTTCACCGCAGCTGGAGCAAAATTGGAGTCTCTGAATGAGACGGAGTTTTTCCAATTTTTTAAGGTCTCAGCCGGGCTCAATACGCTCTTTTTAGAGGCTACTACAATGGCCGGTTTGGTTTTAATAATTGGGGTTGAGGCTTTCTTAGAAGCCTTTTCAATACGAACAATGTCCGCAAAGGATTGATGGGAGGGTGTGGCAGGCGCCTGAGGTAGCTTGATCTTAGCAATCTCTTCTCGGATAGTCTGACGTACCGCTTCGACTGTAGCTGATTGGTCCGTCTTGGTGGTGGGAGCGGCGTCAGGGTCCGATAGAAGAAGCTTCTCGATCGCTTTGGTGTTCTGTAGGATCGTGGCTTTACAGGTTTTCTTAATATTGCCCGACTCTCTAGCAGCAGCCTCGATAGCGGCCAGAAGTTCCATGATGTGAACGACTGTGGGGTTTCGGGCCGAGGCAGTCATGTTACTCGTGTCTTCGATGATTCGGACCGAGGCAGTCATGTTAGTCGTGTCTTCGATGACTGAGGGGGTAGGCGTCCCATAAATAGGAGACCGAAAACCAAACTCGTCATCCGACGATGCCATGTTTCCGGACTCTGTCCAAGGCAAAATTAAAGATTTCAAGGTTCAAAAGGTGCGAGGAACGATGTTAAACTAAATCCGGTGCAAAAAATCAATTCTCAAATGTACAAAGTTCTACCAAGTCTAGGTGGTAAAAGAGGAACGGGAGGGTGGGGGGGCGAATTTTTGGCCTTTTAGTTGTCGTAGACCCACAAACGTGGTATCCAGAGATAGGTCTCGTCGGGACGGATATTATGGTGTAATAAAATAACCGAGCTGTTATAGAAAAATTTAGGAAAATCAACGAAAAACTGAAAATTGACTCAAAAATGAAGTTTAAAAATTTACAACTAATTCTAGGAGCGTCGCAACGTGTTGGAACCAGCACCGTTGTGCTCGTATAGCCTGAATCTATAATACTAAGCGAAAGAAAATCGAAAATCGGACCAAAAATGACAAAGTTCAAAATTTTTGTATGGAGATTTACTAACAAAATATTAAATATGTGAAAAGTACGAAAATTAAAATCAAATAAGGTAATTAGTCGCTTCTTTTGATGAAACAATATAGGGAGCACTAATAAGAATAATGTAGAAGCGAAAGAATGACAATAATTCAGTTTCAAGTTGGTGTTTTTAGTTAATTTCTTTGAAAACGGCACTGTACCATATCACCTCGGTATGAAATATTTAAAGTAGTTTTTGGCGAATTTTTTGGCCTTTTAGTTGTCGTAGACCCACAAACGTGGTATCCAGAGATAGGTCTCGTCGGGACGGATATTATGGTGTAATAAAATAACCGAGCTGTTATAGAAAAATTTAGGAAAATCAACGAAAAACTGAAAATTGACTCAAAAATGAAGTTTAAAAATTTACAACTAATTCTAGGAGCGTCGCAACGTGTTGGAACCAGCACCGTTGTGCTCGTATAGCCTGAATCTATAATACTAAGCGAAAGAAAATCGAAAATCGGACCAAAAATGACAAAGTTCAAAATTTTTGTATGGAGATTTACTAACAAAATATTAAATATGTGAAAAGTACGAAAATTAAAATCAAATAAGGTAATTAGTCGCTTCTTTTGATGAAACAATATAGGGAGCACTAATAAGAATAATGTAGAAGCGAAAGAATGACAATAATTCAGTTTCAAGTTGGTGTTTTTAGTTAATTTCTTTGAAAACGGCACTGTACCATATCACCTCGGTATGAAATATTTAAAGTAGTTTTTGGCGAATTTTTTGGCCTTTTAGTTGTCGTAGACCCACAAACGTGGTATCCAGAGATAGGTCTCGTCGGGACGGATATTATGGTGTAATAAAATAACCGAGCTGTTATAGAAAAATTTAGGAAAATCAACGAAAAACTGAAAATTGACTCAAAAATGAAGTTTAAAAATTTACAACTAATTCTAGGAGCGTCGCAACGTGTTGGAACCAGCACCGTTGTGCTCGTATAGCCTGAATCTATAATACTAAGCGAAAGAAAATCGAAAATCGGACCAAAAATGACAAAGTTCAAAATTTTTGTATGGAGATTTACTAACAAAATATTAAATATGTGAAAAGTACGAAAATTAAAATCAAATAAGGTAATTAGTCGCTTCTTTTGATGAAACAATATAGGGAGCACTAATAAGAATAATGTAGAAGCGAAAGAATGACAATAATTCAGTTTCAAGTTGGTGTTTTTAGTTAATTTCTTTGAAAACGGCACTGTACCATATCACCTCGGTATGAAATATTTAAAGTAGTTTTTGGCGAATTTTTTGGCCTTTTAGTTGTCGTAGACCCACAAACGTGGTATCCAGAGATAGGTCTCGTCGGGACGGATATTATGGTGTAATAAAATAACCGAGCTGTTATAGAAAAATTTAGGAAAATCAACGAAAAACTGAAAATTGACTCAAAAATGAAGTTTAAAAATTTACAACTAATTCTAGGAGCGTCGCAACGTGTTGGAACCAGCACCGTTGTGCTCGTATAGCCTGAATCTATAATACTAAGCGAAAGAAAATCGAAAATCGGACCAAAAATGACAAAGTTCAAAATTTTTGTATGGAGATTTACTAACAAAATATTAAATATGTGAAAAGTACGAAAATTAAAATCAAATAAGGTAATTAGTCGCTTCTTTTGATGAAACAATATAGGGAGCACTAATAAGAATAATGTAGAAGCGAAAGAATGACAATAATTCAGTTTCAAGTTGGTGTTTTTAGTTAATTTCTTTGAAAACGGCACTGTACCATATCACCTCGGTATGAAATATTTAAAGTAGTTTTTGGCGAATTTTTTGGCCTTTTAGTTGTCGTAGACCCACAAACGTGGTATCCAGAGATAGGTCTCGTCGGGACGGATATTATGGTGTAATAAAATAACCGAGCTGTTATAGAAAAATTTAGGAAAATCAACGAAAAACTGAAAATTGACTCAAAAATGAAGTTTAAAAATTTACAACTAATTCTAGGAGCGTCGCAACGTGTTGGAACCAGCACCGTTGTGCTCGTATAGCCTGAATCTATAATACTAAGCGAAAGAAAATCGAAAATCGGACCAAAAATGACAAAGTTCAAAATTTTTGTATGGAGATTTACTAACAAAATATTAAATATGTGAAAAGTACGAAAATTAAAATCAAATAAGGTAATTAGTCGCTTCTTTTGATGAAACAATATAGGGAGCACTAATAAGAATAATGTAGAAGCGAAAGAATGACAATAATTCAGTTTCAAGTTGGTGTTTTTAGTTAATTTCTTTGAAAACGGCACTGTACCATATCACCTCGGTATGAAATATTTAAAGTAGTTTTTGGCGAATTTTTTGGCCTTTTAGTTGTCGTAGACCCACAAACGTGGTATCCAGAGATAGGTCTCGTCGGGACGGATATTATGGTGTAATAAAATAACCGAGCTGTTATAGAAAAATTTAGGAAAATCAACGAAAAACTGAAAATTGACTCAAAAATGAAGTTTAAAAATTTACAACTAATTCTAGGAGCGTCGCAACGTGTTGGAACCAGCACCGTTGTGCTCGTATAGCCTGAATCTATAATACTAAGCGAAAGAAAATCGAAAATCGGACCAAAAATGACAAAGTTCAAAATTTTTGTATGGAGATTTACTAACAAAATATTAAATATGTGAAAAGTACGAAAATTAAAATCAAATAAGGTAATTAGTCGCTTCTTTTGATGAAACAATATAGGGAGCACTAATAAGAATAATGTAGAAGCGAAAGAATGACAATAATTCAGTTTCAAGTTGGTGTTTTTAGTTCGTTAGGTTAGGTTAGGTTAGGTTAGGTTAGGTTAGGTTAGGTTAGGTTAGGTTAGGTTAGGTTAGGTTAGGTTAGGTTAGGTTAGGTTAGGTTAGGTTAGGTTAGGTTAGGTTAGGTTAGGTTAGGTTAGGTTAGGTTAGGTTAGGTTAGGTTAGGTTAGGTTAGGTTAGGTTAGGTTAGGTTAGGTTAGGTTAGGTTAGGTTAGGTTAGGTTAGGTTAGGTTAGGTTAGGTTAGGTTAGGTTAGGTTAGGTTAGGTTAGGTTAGGTTAGGTTAGGTTAGGTTAGGTTAGGTTAGGTTAGGTTAGGTTAGGTTAGGTTAGGTTAGGTTAGGTTAGGTTAGGTTAGGTTAGGTTAGGTTACGCCAAATCCCGCCAGTGGGGCGGAGTGGCCACTGACGTGAAGGGGCAGGCTGTGGAGGAGTGGGTGACGGAGATGGGGCTGTGTATCCTTAATACAGGCACGGCCTACACCTGTGTGCGGCGTCGGGGAGGCTCAAGAGTCGATGTTACCTTTGCCACCCCAGACGTTGCGAGATGTGCTCGCAATTGGCGGGTCCTGGATGAGGAGACTCTTTCGGATCATATGCACATTCGATTTGAAGTCTCCCCATCCACTGATTACGTGAGCCCTCATAATTCTAGCGGCACAGTCTTCCCGCGTTGGGCCATCTCCAAACTAGACCGGGAAAAGGCTGAGGAGGCGGCAATTGTTCAGGCCTGGTGCACGAAGGGCGCCTCACCGCCCATAAATGCAGACGAGGGTGCCACGCGTCTCCGCTCAGCCATGACGGCGATCTGTGATGCGGCCATGCCGAGGGCTCGGCGGCAGCCAAATCGACGGCAGGTATACTGGTGGTCTCAGGAGATCGCTGATCTCCGGACCGCCAGTAATGCAGCCAGGCGAGCGTTCTTGCGCTGTCGTCGGCGAGCTGTGCAAGAGCCAGTGGAAGAGGAACGCCTTTACGCTTCCTACCGAGTGGCACAGAAAGCACTGCAGGCCGCTATCTATGAGGGCAAGGCTCGAGCCAGGGAAGAGACCCTGGCTGAGCTAGATAGAGATCCGTGGGGACGTCCGTACCGTGCAGCGCGTAGTAAGCTGCGCGGACAAGCGGCACCCATCACAGAGACTCTCGAGCCGGCCCTATTAGAGCGGGTGGTACGGGAGCTTTTCCCGGAACAAGTAGACCCGGTGGCAAGCCTCAGAAGAGCGGCCTTGGACCCTCCTGCGCCCGCCGTCTCAGACTCCGAAATGGGGATAGCCCTGGACCGGCTCCGGGGCCGCAAAACAGCGCCGGGCCCAGACGGGATCCCGGGGAAGGTCCTTCACCTCTCCATGAAGGTGAAGGAAAACGAGGATCAGCTCCGAGGGCTTTTTGATCTGGCCTTTACAACTGGACGGTTCCCGAGTATGTGGAAAACGGGACACCTCTGCCTCCTGCAAAAAGAAGGTCGCTCTTCGGATTCTCCGGCAGCCTACCGGCCCATTGTTCTGCTGGACGAAGCGGGAAAGATGCTGGAGAAAGTTATAGTCTCTCGCCTCGCCCGTCATCTTACAGAGGAGGGTCCTGACCTCTCTGAGCGTCAGTACGGATTCAGGGCGGGACGATCCACTCTGGACGCTCTCTCAGCCTTGAAATCTGTTACGGAGGAGGCCGTTGAGGGGGGAAAGAGGGCGTTGGCGATATCGTTGGATATCGCAAACGCCTTTAACACTCTCCCATTCAGTGCCATCTTGACGGCGCTCCGGCATCATCGGATGCCGGAGTATTTAGTAAGGCTCATACAAGACTACCTTTCGGACAGGGAGGTAGTCTGCGTAAATAATAGGGGCGAGACGTTTCGGCGCCGCGTGGACTGTGGGGTCCCTCAAGGCTCGGTCCTCGGCCCTGCCTTGTGGAACATTGGCTATGACAGCGTGCTCCGCGGCTCACTCCTGAGAGGGATGAGCGTGTTTTGTTACGCGGACGACACGCTGGTTGTTGCCACAGGTGGGACCCTAGAAGAGACCACAATTAGAGCGGAGGTGGCCACCAATTTAGTGGTAGAGCGCATCGAGGAGCTCGGTCTAAAGGTGGCCCCTCATAAAACTGAGGCTCTACTATTCCACGGGCCCCGGCGAGGACCCCCTCCTGGTGCGCGGGTGCTTATCGCGGGCGTGCGGGTTCCAATTGGTTCCCGGATGAAGTACCTGGGACTCGTGTTGGATGGGCGGTGGTCCTTTAATGCCCACTTCCAAGGACTGCTTCCCAAATTAATAGGAGCGGCGGCTGCCCTGGGCCGGCTGCTGCCCAACTTGAGGGGCCCCAGCGCAGGGTGCCGTAAACTCTATGCTGGGGTGATTAAAAGCATGGCCCTCTACGGGGCCCCTATCTGGGTAAACTCCCTTGATAGGGAGAACCGTTCGCTGCTGCGCCGCCCTCAACGCATTATAGCGCTGAGGGCCATTAGGGCATACCGCACGGTATCACACGGTGCGGCTTGCGTTCTGGCGGGGCTCCCTCCTTGGGAGCTGGAAGCAGAGGTACTCGACGTCGTGTATAGATACAGGACGTCGAGGAGACGATCGGGCGAACGCCCAGCCCTCGAAGAGGTTAACCGCGTCAGACTCCTTGCTCACGAGGAGCTGATGCGGCGCTGGGAACAGGACCTCTTGACCCCCCTCTATGGCGCTAGAACCATAGAGGCAGTGCGCCCGGTCCTCCAGGAGTGGGTCCATAGGAGGCACGGTTTCCTAACCTTCCGACTGGTGCAGGTGCTAACTGATCACGGGTGCTTCGGTTGGTACCTGTGCCGGATTGCGGGGAGAGAGCCGGACCTTAGATGCCACGAATGCGGCGCTGCAGAGGACTCGGCCCAGCACACACTGGAGGCGTGCCCAGCCTGGGACCGACAGCGTCGCGTTCTGGCATCTTTGATTGGCGGAGACCTCTCCCTTCCGAGCGTCGTGAGGTCGATGCTCGGAAGTGAAAGGGCTTGGGAGGCCATGGTCTCCTTCTGCGAGGAGGTTATGGAGCAGAAGGAGACCGCGGAGCGGATCAGAGAGGATAATCCTGATGCTGAACCGCTCCGGCGCAGGCGGTTAGGAGGAAGGAGAAGGCGGTATGCCCGCCTTCTCCCACCACCCTAAAATGAGACCAGCGGGAGAGGAGCCGGGGGGCTCATCTCCTGCATTGCACGGTCTCACCGTCTGGGGGGGCGTCTCTAGTGTACAGGGATGCCCCCCTTTCTAGCGCGGGAGGCCCGGCGTAGGCTGGGCCGTGCGTTGGCGCGACGTGGTAGAGTCCAAACGAGAGCCCATGTCGCGCCGCTAAAACGCTGAGGGTACACCGCAGGTTTTTAGTGGGTATGCTTGTCGGATGACAGCCGTTAGGGCTGCCATCTGACAAGAGAGTCCCACATAACCCGTCGTCTCCCCCGGGGCGGCGGGTATGCGTGATGCATTTTCCTGCGTTAAAAAAAAAAAAAAAAAAAAAGGTTAGGTTAGGTTAGGTTAGGTTAGGTTAGGTTAGGTTAGGTTAGGTTAGGTTAGGTTAGGTTAGGTTAGGTTAGGTTAGGTTAGGTTAGGTTTTTTTTTTTTTATATA
>OX493355.1:0-20000 GCA_950371115.1 Anania fuscalis
AACCTAACCTAACCTAACCTAACCTAACCTAACCTAACCTAACCTAACCTAACCTAACCTAACCTAACCTAACCTAACCTAACCTAACCTAACCTAACCTAACCTAACCTAACCTAACCTAACCTAACCTAACCTAACCTAACCTAACCTAACCTAACCTAACCTAACCTAACCTAACCTAACCTAACCTAACCTAACCTAACCTAACCTAACCTAACCTAACCTAACCTAACCTAACCTAACCTAACCTAACCTAACCTAACCTAACCTAACCTAACCTAACCTAACCTAACCTAACCTAACCTAACCTAACCTAACCTAACCTAACCTAACCTAACCTAACCTAACCTAACCTAACCTAACCTAACCTAACCTAACCTAACCTAACCTAACCTAACCTAACCTAACCTAACCTAACCTAACCTAACCTAACCTAACCTAACCTAACCTAACCTAACCTAACCTAACCTAACCTAACCTAACCTAACCTAACCTAACCTAACCTAACCTAACCTAACCTAACCTAACCTAACCTAACCTAACCTAACCTAACCTAACCTAACCTAACCTAACCTAACCTAACCTAACCTAACCTAACCTAACCTAACCTAACCTAACCTAACCTAACCTAACCTAACCTAACCTAACCTAACCTAACCTAACCTAACCTAACCTAACCTAACCTAACCTAACCTAACCTAACCTAACCTAACCTAACCTAACCTAACCTAACCTAACCTAACCTAACCTAACCTAACCTAACCTAACCTAACCTAACCTAACCTAACCTAACCTAACCTAACCTAACCTAACCTAACCTAACCTAACCTAACCTAACCTAACCTAACCTAACCTAACCTAACCTAACCTAACCTAACCTAACCTAACCTAACCTAACCTAACATAACCTAACCTAACCTAACCTAACCTAACCTAACCTAACCTAACCTAACCTAACCTAACCTAACCTAACCTAACCTAACCTAACCTAACCTAACCTAACCTAACCTAACCTAACCTAACCTAACCTAACCTAACCTAACCTAACCTAACCTAACCTAACCTAACCTAACCTAACCTAACCTAACCTAACCTAACCTAACCTAACCTAACCTAACCTAACCTAACCTAACCTAACCTAACCTAACCTAACCTAACCTAACCTAACCTAACCTAACCTAACCTAACCTAACCTAACCTAACCTAACCTAACCTAACCTAACCTAACCTAACCTAACCTAACCTAACCTAACCTAACCTAACCTAACCTAACCTAACCTAACCTAACCTAACCTAACCTAACCTAACCTAACCTAACCTAACCTAACCTAACCTAACCTAACCTAACCTAACCTAACCTAACCTAACCTAACCTAACCTAACCTAACCTAACCTAACCTAACCTAACCTAACCTAACCTAACCTAACCTAACCTAACCTAACCTAACCTAACCTAACCTAACCTAACCTAACCTAACCTAACCTAACCTAACCTAACCTAACCTAACCTAACCTAACCTAACCTAACCTAACCTAACCTAACCTAACCTAACCTAACCTAACCTAACCTAACCTAACCTAACCTAACCTAACCTAACCTAACCTAACCTAACCTAACCTAACCTAACCTAACCTAACCTAACCTAACCTAACCTAACCTAACCTAACCTAACCTAACCTAACCTAACCTAACCTAACCTAACCTAACCTAACCTAACCTAACCTAACCTAACCTAACCTAACCTAACCTAACCTAACCTAACCTAACCTAACCTAACCTAACCTAACCTAACCTAACCTAACCTAACCTAACCTAACCTAACCTAACCTAACCTAACCTAACCTAACCTAACCTAACCTAACCTAACCTAACCTAACCTAACCTAACCTAACCTAACCTAACCTAACCTAACCTAACCTAACCTAACCTAACCTAACCTAACCTAACCTAACCTAACCTAACCTAACCTAACCTAACCTAACCTAACCTAACCTAACCTAACCTAACCTAACCTAACCTAACCTAACCTAACCTAACCTAACCTAACCTAACCTAACCTAACCTAACCTAACCTAACCTAACCTAACCTAACCTAACCTAACCTAACCTAACCTAACCTAACCTAACCTAACCTAACCTAACCTAACCTAACCTAACCTAACCTAACCTAACCTAACCTAACCTAACCTAACCTAACCTAACCTAACCTAACCTAACCTAACCTAACCTAACCTAACCTAACCTAACCTAACCTAACCTAACCTAACCTAACCTAACCTAACCTAACCTAACCTAACCTAACCTAACCTAACCTAACCTAACCTAACCTAACCTAACCTAACCTAACCTAACCTAACCTAACCTAACCTAACCTAACCTAACCTAACCTAACCTAACCTAACCTAACCTAACCTAACCTAACCTAACCTAACCTAACCTAACCTAACCTAACCTAACCTAACCTAACCTAACCTAACCTAACCTAACCTAACCTAACCTAACCTAACCTAACCTAACCTAACCTAACCTAACCTAACCTAACCTAACCTAACCTAACCTAACCTAACCTAACCTAACCTAACCTAACCTAACCTAACCTAACCTAACCTAACCTAACCTAACCTAACCTAACCTAACCTAACCTAACCTAACCTAACCTAACCTAACCTAACCTAACCTAACCTAACCTAACCTAACCTAACCTAACCTAACCTAACCTAACCTAACCTAACCTAACCTAACCTAACCTAACCTAACCTAACCTAACCTAACCTAACCTAACCTAACCTAACCTAACCTAACCTAACCTAACCTAACCTAACCTAACCTAACCTAACCTAACCTAACCTAACCTAACCTAACCTAACCTAACCTAACCTAACCTAACCTAACCTAACCTAACCTAACCTAACCTAACCTAACCTAACCTAACCTAACCTAACCTAACCTAACCTAACCTAACCTAACCTAACCTAACCTAACCTAACCTAACCTAACCTAACCTAACCTAACCTAACCTAACCTAACCTAACCTAACCTAACCTAACCTAACCTAACCTAACCTAACCTAACCTAACCTAACCTAACCTAACCTAACCTAACCTAACCTAACCTAACCTAACCTAACCTAACCTAACCTAACCTAACCTAACCTAACCTAACCTAACCTAACCTAACCTAACCTAACCTAACCTAACCTAACCTAACCTAACCTAACCTAACCTAACCTAACCTAACCTAACCTAACCTAACCTAACCTAACCTAACCTAACCTAACCTAACCTAACCTAACCTAACCTAACCTAACCTAACCTAACCTAACCTAACCTAACCTAACCTAACCTAACCTAACCTAACCTAACCTAACCTAACCTAACCTAACCTAACCTAACCTAACCTAACCTAACCTAACCTAACCTAACCTAACCTAACCTAACCTAACCTAACCTAACCTAACCTAACCTAACCTAACCTAACCTAACCTAACCTAACCTAACCTAACCTAACCTAACCTAACCTAACCTAACCTAACCTAACCTAACCTAACCTAACCTAACCTAACCTAACCTAACCTAACCTAACCTAACCTAACCTAACCTAACCTAACCTAACCTAACCTAACCTAACCTAACCTAACCTAACCTAACCTAACCTAACCTAACCTAACCTAACCTAACCTAACCTAACCTAACCTAACCTAACCTAACCTAACCTAACCTAACCTAACCTAACCTAACCTAACCTAACCTAACCTAACCTAACCTAACCTAACCTAACCTAACCTAACCTAACCTAACCTAACCTAACCTAACCTAACCTAACCTAACCTAACCTAACCTAACCTAACCTAACCTAACCTAACCTAACCTAACCTAACCTAACCTAACCTAACCTAACCTAACCTAACCTAACCTAACCTAACCTAACCTAACCTAACCTAACCTAACCTAACCTAACCTAACCTAACCTAACCTAACCTAACCTAACCTAACCTAACCTAACCTAACCTAACCTAACCTAACCTAACCTAACCTAACCTAACCTAACCTAACCTAACCTAACCTAACCTAACCTAACCTAACCTAACCTAACCTAACCTAACCTAACCTAACCTAACCTAACCTAACCTAACCTAACCTAACCTAACCTAACCTAACCTAACCTAACCTAACCTAACCTAACCTAACCTAACCTAACCTAACCTAACCTAACCTAACCTAACCTAACCTAACCTAACCTAACCTAACCTAACCTAACCTAACCTAACCTAACCTAACCTAACCTAACCTAACCTAACCTAACCTAACCTAACCTAACCTAACCTAACCTAACCTAACCTAACCTAACCTAACCTAACCTAACCTAACCTAACCTAACCTAACCTAACCTAACCTAACCTAACCTAACCTAACCTAACCTAACCTAACCTAACCTAACCTAACCTAACCTAACCTAACCTAACCTAACCTAACCTAACCTAACCTAACCTAACCTAACCTAACCTAACCTAACCTAACCTAACCTAACCTAACCTAACCTAACCTAACCTAACCTAACCTAACCTAACCTAACCTAACCTAACCTAACCTAACCTAACCTAACCTAACCTAACCTAACCTAACCTAACCTAACCTAACCTAACCTAACCTAACCTAACCTAACCTAACCTAACCTAACCTAACCTAACCTAACCTAACCTAACCTAACCTAACCTAACCTAACCTAACCTAACCTAACCTAACCTAACCTAACCTAACCTAACCTAACCTAACCTAACCTAACCTAACCTAACCTAACCTAACCTAACCTAACCTAACCTAACCTAACCTAACCTAACCTAACCTAACCTAACCTAACCTAACCTAACCTAACCTAACCTAACCTAACCTAACCTAACCTAACCTAACCTAACCTAACCTAACCTAACCTAACCTAACCTAACCTAACCTAACCTAACCTAACCTAACCTAACCTAACCTAACCTAACCTAACCTAACCTAACCTAACCTAACCTAACCTAACCTAACCTAACCTAACCTAACCTAACCTAACCTAACCTAACCTAACCTAACCTAACCTAACCTAACCTAACCTAACCTAACCTAACCTAACCTAACCTAACCTAACCTAACCTAACCTAACCTAACCTAACCTAACCTAACCTAACCTAACCTAACCTAACCTAACCTAACCTAACCTAACCTAACCTAACCTAACCTAACCTAACCTAACCTAACCTAACCTAACCTAACCTAACCTAACCTAACCTAACCTAACCTAACCTAACCTAACCTAACCTAACCTAACCTAACCTAACCTAACCTAACCTAACCTAACCTAACCTAACCTAACCTAACCTAACCTAACCTAACCTAACCTAACCTAACCTAACCTAACCTAACCTAACCTAACCTAACCTAACCTAACCTAACCTAACCTAACCTAACCTAACCTAACCTAACCTAACCTAACCTAACCTAACCTAACCTAACCTAACCTAACCTAACCTAACCTAACCTAACCTAACCTAACCTAACCTAACCTAACCTAACCTAACCTAACCTAACCTAACCTAACCTAACCTAACCTAACCTAACCTAACCTAACCTAACCTAACCTAACCTAACCTAACCTAACCTAACCTAACCTAACCTAACCTAACCTAACCTAACCTAACCTAACCTAACCTAACCTAACCTAACCTAACCTAACCTAACCTAACCTAACCTAACCTAACCTAACCTAACCTAACCTAACCTAACCTAACCTAACCTAACCTAACCTAACCTAACCTAACCTAACCTAACCTAACCTAACCTAACCTAACCTAACCTAACCTAACCTAACCTAACCTAACCTAACCTAACCTAACCTAACCTAACCTAACCTAACCTAACCTAACCTAACCTAACCTAACCTAACCTAACCTAACCTAACCTAACCTAACCTAACCTAACCTAACCTAACCTAACCTAACCTAACCTAACCTAACCTAACCTAACCTAACCTAACCTAACCTAACCTAACCTAACCTAACCTAACCTAACCTAACCTAACCTAACCTAACCTAACCTAACCTAACCTAACCTAACCTAACCTAACCTAACCTAACCTAACCTAACCTAACCTAACCTAACCTAACCTAACCTAACCTAACCTAACCTAACCTAACCTAACCTAACCTAACCTAACCTAACCTAACCTAACCTAACCTAACCTAACCTAACCTAACCTAACCTAACCTAACCTAACCTAACCTAACCTAACCTAACCTAACCTAACCTAACCTAACCTAACCTAACCTAACCTAACCTAACCTAACCTAACCTAACCTAACCTAACCTAACCTAACCTAACCTAACCTAACCTAACCTAACCTAACCTAACCTAACCTAACCTAACCTAACCTAACCTAACCTAACCTAACCTAACCTAACCTAACCTAACCTAACCTAACCTAACCTAACCTAACCTAACCTAACCTAACCTAACCTAACCTAACCTAACCTAACCTAACCTAACCTAACCTAACCTAACCTAACCTAACCTAACCTAACCTAACCTAACCTAACCTAACCTAACCTAACCTAACCTAACCTAACCTAACCTAACCTAACCTAACCTAACCTAACCTAACCTAACCTAACCTAACCTAACCTAACCTAACCTAACCTAACCTAACCTAACCTAACCTAACCTAACCTAACCTAACCTAACCTAACCTAACCTAACCTAACCTAACCTAACCTAACCTAACCTAACCTAACCTAACCTAACCTAACCTAACCTAACCTAACCTAACCTAACCTAACCTAACCTAACCTAACCTAACCTAACCTAACCTAACCTAACCTAACCTAACCTAACCTAACCTAACCTAACCTAACCTAACCTAACCTAACCTAACCTAACCTAACCTAACCTAACCTAACCTAACCTAACCTAACCTAACCTAACCTAACCTAACCTAACCTAACCTAACCTAACCTAACCTAACCTAACCTAACCTAACCTAACCTAACCTAACCTAACCTAACCTAACCTAACCTAACCTAACCTAACCTAACCTAACCTAACCTAACCTAACCTAACCTAACCTAACCTAACCTAACCTAACCTAACCTAACCTAACCTAACCTAACCTAACCTAACCTAACCTAACCTAACCTAACCTAACCTAACCTAACCTAACCTAACCTAACCTAACCTAACCTAACCTAACCTAACCTAACCTAACCTAACCTAACCTAACCTAACCTAACCTAACCTAACCTAACCTAACCTAACCTAACCTAACCTAACCTAACCTAACCTAACCTAACCTAACCTAACCTAACCTAACCTAACCTAACCTAACCTAACCTAACCTAACCTAACCTAACCTAACCTAACCTAACCTAACCTAACCTAACCTAACCTAACCTAACCTAACCTAACCTAACCTAACCTAACCTAACCTAACCTAACCTAACCTAACCTAACCTAACCTAACCTAACCTAACCTAACCTAACCTAACCTAACCTAACCTAACCTAACCTAACCTAACCTAACCTAACCTAACCTAACCTAACCTAACCTAACCTAACCTAACCTAACCTAACCTAACCTAACCTAACCTAACCTAACCTAACCTAACCTAACCTAACCTAACCTAACCTAACCTAACCTAACCTAACCTAACCTAACCTAACCTAACCTAACCTAACCTAACCTAACCTAACCTAACCTAACCTAACCTAACCTAACCTAACCTAACCTAACCTAACCTAACCTAACCTAACCTAACCTAACCTAACCTAACCTAACCTAACCTAACCTAACCTAACCTAACCTAACCTAACCTAACCTAACCTAACCTAACCTAACCTAACCTAACCTAACCTAACCTAACCTAACCTAACCTAACCTAACCTAACCTAACCTAACCTAACCTAACCTAACCTAACCTAACCTAACCTAACCTAACCTAACCTAACCTAACCTAACCTAACCTAACCTAACCTAACCTAACCTAACCTAACCTAACCTAACCTAACCTAACCTAACCTAACCTAACCTAACCTAACCTAACCTAACCTAACCTAACCTAACCTAACCTAACCTAACCTAACCTAACCTAACCTAACCTAACCTAACCTAACCTAACCTAACCTAACCTAACCTAACCTAACCTAACCTAACCTAACCTAACCTAACCTAACCTAACCTAACCTAACCTAACCTAACCTAACCTAACCTAACCTAACCTAACCTAACCTAACCTAACCTAACCTAACCTAACCTAACCTAACCTAACCTAACCTAACCTAACCTAACCTAACCTAACCTAACCTAACCTAACCTAACCTAACCTAACCTAACCTAACCTAACCTAACCTAACCTAACCTAACCTAACCTAACCTAACCTAACCTAACCTAACCTAACCTAACCTAACCTAACCTAACCTAACCTAACCTAACCTAACCTAACCTAACTAACCTAACCTAACCTAACCTAACCTAACCTAACCTAACCTAACCTAACCTAACCTAACCTAACCTAACCTAACCTAACCTAACCTAACCTAACCTAACCTAACCTAACCTAACCTAACCTAACCTAACCTAACCTAACCTAACCTAACCTAACCTAACCTAACCTAACCTAACCTAACCTAACCTAACCTAACCTAACCTAACCTAACCTAACCTAACCTAACCTAACCTAACCTAACCTAACCTAACCTAACCTAACCTAACCTAACCTAACCTAACCTAACCTAACCTAACCTAACCTAACCTAACCTAACCTTTTTTTTTTTTTTTTTTTTTTTTTTTTTGACGCTGGAAAAATGCTTTTCGCATACCTGCCACCCCGGGGGGAGTGGCAGGTTATGTGGGACTCTCTTGGCGGGCGGCAGCCAGAAGGGCTGTCGCTCGCCAAGCATACCCACTAAAAAACCAGCGACGTACCCTCAGTGCTATGGTGACACGATGCAGGCTCCCAAGTTGGATTCTACTGCATCGTGCCGCCTGGCGGCCCAGCCTTGTGCCGGGCCTTCCGCGCTACAGAGGCCCATCAGTACGTTTGGTGGGCCTCAAGACGGGTGGGACCGTGCAACGTGGGCGTCGGGTCCCCCGACCCTTTGCCCACTGGTCACCTCTTGTTTAGGGGGGTGGGATGAGGCGAGCAAAACGCCTCCTTCTCCTCCCTGGCCGTCTGCGCCGGAGCGCGTGGGCATCGGGAGCCTCTTCCCTAGCCCGTTCATCAGTCTCCTTCTGCAACATTACCTCTTCGCAGAAGGAGACCATGGCGTCCCACGCTCTCTCGCTCGCAAGCATCGCTCGCACGACGCTCGGGAGCTCGAGGTCCGGCCCAACCTCCGCGGTCAAGGCCCGGCGCTGCTCGACCCAGGCTGAGCACACCTGTAGGGTGTGCTGAGCCGTGTCTTCCACCGCGCCGCACCCGTGACACACGGGGGACGGCTCCCTTGCCAATCAGGCAGAGGTACTGACCGAAACAGCCATGTCCGGTCAGCACCTGCACTAAGCGGTAGGTAAGGGAGCCGTGCTTCCTCAGGACCCATTGGTCTAGGACCGGGCGGATCGCCTCTATTGTTCGGGTACCATAGCGGGAATCCGCCAGGTCAGCCTCCCATCGCCGCAACAGTGCCTCCTGAGCGAGAAGCCGCACGCGGTTTACCTCTTCAGGGGCTAGATGCTCCTCCTCTTGTCTCCTCGACGCACGGAAGCGATATACAGCGTCGAGGACCTCAGCTCCAAGCTCCCCGGGGGGTAGCCCTGCCAGAACGCAGGCCGCGCCAAAAGAGACGGTCCTGTACCCCCTAATCGCTCTCAGCGCTATGGTGCGCTGAGGCTGGCGGAGGAGCGTGCGGTTCTCTCGATCGAGGGAACCGACCCAAATGGGGGCCCCGTACAGGGCCATGCTCTTGATGACCCCAGCGTAGAGCTTACGGCACCCTACACTGGGACCTCTCACATTGGGCAGCAATCTGCCCAAGGCTGCTGCCGCTCCCACCAATTTTGGGGCCAACCTGCTGAAGTGGGCGTGGAAATTCCACCGCCCATCCAGCATTAGGCCCAGATACTTCATCTGGGCCCCAATGCGAACCTGGACGCCCTCTAAATTGATATGGGCTCCTGGGGGCGGTCCGCGACGAGGCCCGTGGAACATGAGGGCCTCAGTCTTTTGGGGGGCCACCTCTAGCCCTATTCCCCTGATACGGGCCACAATCATTTCTGTGGCCCACCTCGGTCCGGATGCAGAGTTCTGGCAGGGCCCTTCCTGTGGCCACGATCAGTGTGTCGTCGGCGTAACACAGCACCCTCGTCCCTCTGATGAGAGCGCCGCGCAGCACACTGTCGTAGCCAATGTTCCAGAGTGTTGGCCCAAGAGCCGAGCCCTGGGGAACTCCGCGAAAGATTTTTTGGCTTCCCATGTTGCCGTGCCCGTTGATGTATACTACCTCTCGGTCTTGGAGGTAGTCCGCCACAAGCCTGATAAGATAGGCCGGCACCCCATGGTAATGAAGCGCCGACACTATGGTATCGAAAGGCAGGCTATTAAACGCATTGGCGATGTCGAGTGACACCGCCAATGCTCTTTCGCCCCGGGACACAGCGTCCTCGGTGAAGGCCTTTAGGGCGGACAAGGCGTCAATAGTCGAGCGCCCCGCCCTGAAGCCGAACTGCCGTTCCGACAAGTTGGGCCCCACATCGTTCAGGTGCTGTACGAGCCGGGAGACCAAGACCCTCTCCAGGACTTTCCCCGCCTCGTCCAACAGGACAATAGGCCTGTATGCGGACGGGGGAATCGAGTGGCCGCCCCTCCTTCCTTAGCAGGCAGAGGCGGCCCCTTTTCCAGATTTTTGGGAACTGCCCGGTCCTGAGAATTAGGTCGAACAGTTCCCGAATCGTGTCCTCGTTTTCCTCCACTTGCATATGCAGGCGGAGGATTTTACCCGGGATCCCGTCTGGTCCCGGGGCCGTATTTTTGCCCTGAAGGCGGTCGAGAGCGACGCCCAGCTCTGCTCTAGAAACTAGAGGGGCCGGGAGATCCCGCGATTGGCCTCTCGGACGGGGATGGGCCGGGGCGCGAAAGTCCCCCCGCTCGGGGAACAGCGACCCGACCACCCTCTGGAGGAGGTCCGGCTCCATGGTCTCCGTGAGGGGTGCCGTTTGCCCGCGTAGCTTATTACGCGCTACGCGGTATGGGCGTCCCCACGGATCGCAGTCGAGCTCTTCCAACATCTCGTTGTGGGCCTCCGCTTTGCCCTTTTTAATGGCTAGCTGGAGCGCCTTCTTGCACTCCTTGTAGTGCTGGCGGAGGCCCTCCTCGATTGGGTCACGGCCGTGGCGACTGCGGTGACGCGTAAGTGCCCGCCTGGCTGCGTTACTGGTGGCCCGGAGATCCGCTATCTCCTGGGTCCACCAGTAGACTTGCCGCCTATTTGGGACGTTGCGGGCTCTAGGCATCGCTGCGTCACATGTTGCCGTCAGAGCCGAGCAGAGGAGAGCGGCGCCGGTTTCCGGATCGAAAGGAGGAGGAGCCCCCTTTGAACACCAGGCTTGGACAATGGCCGCTTCTTCGGCCTTTTCTCTGTCCAGCTTGGTGACAGTCCATCTCGGAAAGGCTGCCGAGCAGCCGGGCCGGGGCGGACCCACAGAGGTAGGGGACGAGGAGATCTCGAATCGGACGTACTGGTGGTCCGAGAGGGTCTCCTCTTCAACCACCCGCCAATTAACGACGTAGCGGGCAACTCCCGGGGTGGCGAATGAGACGTCCACCCTTGACCCGCCTCGTGGCCGCACACAAGTGTAGGCCGTCCCGACATTGAGGATGGACAGCCCCAGTTCCGCCAACCAAGCCTCAAGGGCCCTGCCTTTTACGTCGGTGGCCACGCCACCCCATGCCTGCGACTTAGCGTTCAGGTCACCCATTACGATGACCTGGAGAGGCGCCAGTCGTCTGACCACTGGGCCCAAGGCGCGGAGGTAGGCCTCGAACTCAGTGAGGGATTTGTTAGGGGAGAAATAGCAGCCGACAATTGCGTATTTCCCCCACTTAGCCGACACGTACCCGGGGCCGCGTTCCCTTAGAGTCAGGGGGGTTGAGGTAGGCCCAGTTCGACCGAGAACTGCCACGTCTCCTGTGGCACTGCCAAGCCAGTGCGGTTGGGGGGGAACCCAGTAAGGCTCCGAAGCCACCGCAACGTCAATATTCCACTCCGCTAGGGCCTGGAGGAAAAGATCCTGTGACCCAGCGGCGTGGTTAAGGTTCCCCTGGAGGAGACTGATATGTCGATTAGCCATCGATCATCTCAACCTCCTCGCACCGCACGGGGCGCTCCTCCATTCTGGTGGTCGAAGGCTTCGAAGCCACCTTTCCTCTTGTTGAGGGGGGATTGCAATTTCTCCCCCCCATGATATGGCCAGCATCGCGTCCGGATTCGGCGCAGGCAACGCAGTGCGCGGTCGCCAAGCATTCGGATGACTTGTGCCCCGGATTGCCACACCGGAAGCACAGGCCACTGCGCTCCGCCGAGGACGGGCATAGCATTCGCGTGTGCCCAATCCCCATGCACTTGAAGCAGCGCATAGGGCGCGTCTCCAGAACCTGCACTCGCGCTGAGGTCCAGCCGACTAAGAAGCGGCCGGCCTCAGACAGGGCCTTGACTGCCGCTAGCGGGCAAGAGACTGTCAAGGCCCCCAAGCCCCGGGTGCCAGGATGGATTTCCCCTGCTCTGATCGAAGCAGGAGAGCAGCCGGTTTTGCTGGCCACTGCAGCCACAACCTCCTCCTTCGTCACGGATTCGTCCAGGCCAGAAATGCGTACCTCTGCGCGTTTTTCAGGCCTAGAGACCCGGGCTTCACCGCCGAGAACTTCGGACAGTTTCGTGGCCAGTTTATCCGCCTTTTCACGGCACTCTGCGCCAGATACCTCTATAAGGCGTGCCCCAGTTGCCGAGTCGTGAACCTTAAGGTGCGGGATCCCGAGCTCGGGAAGATCGACCGCGGCCTTAGCCTTGGTGAGCACTGCCTTGTAGGTAGTGCCCTTTTCTGCGGCCTCTGGCTGCAGCGTTACGACAATTGCTGCAGTGCGCGGGGGAGTCAGTTTGACTTTCGGCTTGGGGGCGGCTTTAGGAGCCGAAGGGACCGAAGGGCCCGGCTGGGCTGCCGACACAGTTGTTGGGGGTTTCTTCCCCTTCTTTCCTCGGCGCACCACAGTTGCCCAGTCTCCCACCGAAGGAGTGGAGGCCGGCGCCACCGAAGGTGAGGCCTCCTTTGTCACCTTAGCGGGGGCCACTGGCGCCCGCTGCGCTTTGGGTGCAGCCGGGTTAGGAGCGGCTGTCATCACCCTTCTGGTGTCAGCCGCGAGTGGGGGACGCAAGGTCGCCTGAGGAAGCAGGCGGCTTTCTATCTCTCCTAGCCTGGCGTCGATAAGCTGAGCAGCTGATTCGATAGCCCTCTTGCACGCCAGCTGTAGCAGCTCCTCTATGGACTGAGCACATAGGGCACCCTGGGGGAGTCGTACATCCGAGGATGAAGCCTGAGGCTCGGGATCCCTCTGGGCGGTGGCTACCTCCAGCGTCTCTGGGGTAGCAGCGCTTGTGCCAGCTGTCGGAGTAGGTTTCTTGCTCCTTGTATTGGCAGAGAGCTCTGCCAGGTCCTTCTTTAGAGCGCTGACTTCTTTTCGAAGATTGTCAGCCTCCCGCCTAAGGTTTCCGTTATCGACTCGGAGTCGGCGATTTTCCTCCGTTTCCGAGCGGAAGGCCAGCGTGTCGATGATGCTGGTCAAGTTGGAGGCAGCTCTATTTAAAGCCCCTTGCATAGGGCCTTGTAAATTCCCCGACTTGGAAGAAACGCGGAAGACTTCGGTGCAAAAGACTCCACCGCGCGCCCGCAGCTGTTCCAAGTCTAGCGTCTCATAGACGATCTGGGCCTTTGGGTCCAAGAGATCCGTAGGTCCAGGCGTAGAGATGGGAGTTCGGCTCTTGTCTCGGCCAATGAGGTTGGCCTTGGCCCGCTTATCGAGGTCCGCCGTGAACTCAGCCTCCTCGAGCTCCTCTAACCTCTCTTTCAGGAAGAGTTTGGCCCGCTGTACGCCTCCAGACTTTGCCTTGCCACGGCGTGCCGAATTAATCTTCGGAGCCGGCAAGAGATCCTCCTCAAAGTCAAAATCGTCGAAATAGTTGCCCTGCTGACGTTTCCTCAACGGTGTGGAGGGCATTTCGACGTCTGAGGTGGAGCCACTATCTCCGATGACCAACCGGTCCACAACGACCTTGCAGGCCCGAATTCCACTCTTCGACCAGCCCTCCTGCTGAGGCACGCCGGAAAACTCGAGTTCGGCCTCGCCGCCCATCTCGGAGAAATCGACATCCGACACTAGAAGCTGCGAGTCGCCCTCAGAAGGGCGTTCAAGCAACGCACTCGCAGCCGCTTCAGAAGGAGCCACCAAATCACCGCGCTCTGGAAGCCCGGACCCGCCCTGAGAAGGGCGCTTATCCCGCATGGGAGTCGCGGGCTTACCAGCCGCATCCACAATAGTCGGAGTAGACATATAGCGCAATCGCAAATCGTTCTTTCGTGTAGTGCTCAGTTACCAGTCAGTGCTGCGTTACCGCACGTGACTGGTATCCAGGGGTGACGACGGGGACGTAACTACACTTCCACCCCCAACCTAACCTAACCTAACCTAACCTAACCTAACCTAACCTAACCTAACCTAACCTAACCTAACCTAACCTAACCTAACCTAACCTAACCTAACCTAACCTAACCTAACCTAACCTAACCTAACCTAACCTAACCTAACCTAACCTAACCTAACCTAACCTAACCTAACCTAACCTAACCTAACCTAACCTAACCTAACCTAACCTAACCTAACCTAACCTAACCTAACCTAACCTAACCTAACCTAACCTAACCTAACCTAACCTAACCTAACCTAACCTAACCTAACCTAACCTAACCTAACCTAACCTAACCTAACCTAACCTAACCTAACCTAACCTAACCTAACCTAACCTAACCTAACCTAACCTAACCTAACCTAACCTAACCTAACCTAACCTAACCTAACCTAACCTAACCTAACCTAACCTAACCTAACCTAACCTAACCTAACCTAACCTAACCTAACCTAACCTAACCTAACCTAACCTAACCTAACCTAACCTAACCTAACCTAACCTAACCTAACCTAACCTAACCTAACCTAACCTAACCTAACCTAACCTAACCTAACCTAACCTAACCTAACCTAACCTAACCTAACCTAACCTAACCTAACCTAACCTAACCTAACCTAACCTAACCTAACCTAACCTAACCTAACCTAACCTAACCTAACCTAACCTAACCTAACCTAACCTAACCTAACCTAACCTAACCTAACCTAACCTAACCTAACCTAACCTAACCTAACCTAACCTAACCTAACCTAACCTAACCTAACCTAACCTAACCTAACCTAACCTAACCTAACCTAACCTAACCTAACCTAACCTAACCTAACCTAACCTAACCTAACCTAACCTAACCTAACCTAACCTAACCTAACCTAACCTAACCTAACCTAACCTAACCTAACCTAACCTAACCTAACCTAACCTAACCTAACCTAACCTAACCTAACCTAACCTAACCTAACCTAACCTAACCTAACCTAACCTAACCTAACCTAACCTAACCTAACCTAACCTAACCTAACCTAACCTAACCTAACCTAACCTAACCTAACCTAACCTAACCTAACCTAACCTAACCTAACCTAACCTAACCTAACCTAACCTAACCTAACCTAACCTAACCTAACCTAACCTAACCTAACCTAACCTAACCTAACCTAACCTAACCTAACCTAACCTAACCTAACCTAACCTAACCTAACCTAACCTAACCTAACCTAACCTAACCTAACCTAACCTAACCTAACCTAACCTAACCTAACCTAACCTAACCTAACCTAACCTAACCTAACCTAACCTAACCTAACCTAACCTAACCTAACCTAACCTAACCTAACCTAACCTAACCTAACCTAACCTAACCTAACCTAACCTAACCTAACCTAACCTAACCTAACCTAACCTAACCTAACCTAACCTAACCTAACCTAACCTAACCTAACCTAACCTAACCTAACCTAACCTAACCTAACCTAACCTAACCTAACCTAACCTAACCTAACCTAACCTAACCTAACCTAACCTAACCTAACCTAACCTAACCTAACCTAACCTAACCTAACCTAACCTAACCTAACCTAACCTAACCTAACCTAACCTAACCTAACCTAACCTAACCTAACCTAACCTAACCTAACCTAACCTAACCTAACCTAACCTAACCTAACCTAACCTAACCTAACCTAACCTAACCTAACCTAACCTAACCTAACCTAACCTAACCTAACCTAACCTAACCTAACCTAACCTAACCTAACCTAACCTAACCTAACCTAACCTAACCTAACCTAACCTAACCTAACCTAACCTAACCTAACCTAACCTAACCTAACCTAACCTAACCTAACCTAACCTAACCTAACCTAACCTAACCTAACCTAACCTAACCTAACCTAACCTAACCTAACCTAACCTAACCTAACCTAACCTAACCTAACCTAACCTAACCTAACCTAACCTAACCTAACCTAACCTAACCTAACCTAACCTAACCTAACCTAACCTAACCTAACCTAACCTAACCTAACCTAACCTAACCTAACCTAACCTAACCTAACCTAACCTAACCTAACCTAACCTAACCTAACCTAACCTAACCTAACCTAACCTAACCTAACCTAACCTAACCTAACCTAACCTAACCTAACCTAACCTAACCTAACCTAACCTAACCTAACCTAACCTAACCTAACCTAACCTAACCTAACCTAACCTAACCTAACCTAACCTAACCTAACCTAACCTAACCTAACCTAACCTAACCTAACCTAACCTAACCTAACCTAACCTAACCTAACCTAACCTAACCTAACCTAACCTAACCTAACCTAACCTAACCTAACCTAACCTAACCTAACCTAACCTAACCTAACCTAACCTAACCTAACCTAACCTAACCTAACCTAACCTAACCTAACCTAACCTAACCTAACCTAACCTAACCTAACCTAACCTAACCTAACCTAACCTAACCTAACCTAACCTAACCTAACCTAACCTAACCTAACCTAACCTAACCTAACCTAACCTAACCTAACCTAACCTAACCTAACCTAACCTAACCTAACCTAACCTAACCTAACCTAACCTAACCTAACCTAACCTAACCTAACCTAACCTAACCTAACCTAACCTAACCTAACCTAACCTAACCTAACCTAACCTAACCTAACCTAACCTAACCTAACCTAACCTAACCTAACCTAACCTAACCTAACCTAACCTAACCTAACCTAACCTAACCTAACCTAACCTAACCTAACCTAACCTAACCTAACCTAACCTAACCTAACCTAACCTAACCTAACCTAACCTAACCTAACCTAACCTAACCTAACCTAACCTAACCTAACCTAACCTAACCTAACCTAACCTAACCTAACCTAACCTAACCTAACCTAACCTAACCTAACCTAACCTAACCTAACCTAACCTAACCTAACCTAACCTAACCTAACCTAACCTAACCTAACCTAACCTAACCTAACCTAACCTAACCTAACCTAACCTAACCTAACCTAACCTAACCTAACCTAACCTAACCTAACCTAACCTAACCTAACCTAACCTAACCTAACCTAACCTAACCTAACCTAACCTAACCTAACCTAACCTAACCTAACCTAACCTAACCTAACCTAACCTAACCTAACCTAACCTAACCTAACCTAACCTAACCTAACCTAACCTAACCTAACCTAACCTAACCTAACCTAACCTAACCTAACCTAACCTAACCTAACCTAACCTAACCTAACCTAACCTAACCTAACCTAACCTAACCTAACCTAACCTAACCTAACCTAACCTAACCTAACCTAACCTAACCTAACCTAACCTAACCTAACCTAACCTAACCTAACCTAACCTAACCTAACCTAACCTAACCTAACCTAACCTAACCTAACCTAACCTAACCTAACCTAACCTAACCTAACCTAACCTAACCTAACCTAACCTAACCTAACCTAACCTAACCTAACCTAACCTAACCTAACCTAACCTAACCTAACCTAACCTAACCTAACCTAACCTAACCTAACCTAACCTAACCTAACCTAACCTAACCTAACCTAACCTAACCTAACCTAACCTAACCTAACCTAACCTAACCTAACCAACTCAAAATCACCACTGAAAACTGAAATACAGTCACGTTTGCGCTTCTAATAGTTTTTAATTAGTAGATTCTATATTGTTTCAGCGAAAGAAGCGTGAAAAAATCTTATTTACCTGCATTTTTGGCATTTTTTCAAATTTTTAATATTGACTTAGAAAATTCTCATACTAAATTTTGAACTTTGAAATTTTTGGTCCGTTTTTCAAATTTTTTTCAGCTTATCTTGTAGATCCAGTCCATACGAGCTAGACGCCGTCAATTTCAGCACGCTGCGACGCTCCTGGATTTTACAAAAAATTTTTGAAAGTACTTAATTTCAGTTTTTCGTCCAAAGCTTTTAAATTTTCTACGGCACCCCGGTTCCGTAGTTTGACAGTATTGTCCGTCTCGACGAGACGCATCTTTAGACACCCCTTTTGTACCCCTAGGACGTCATAAAGGGCAAAAATTCACCCTCCCACCCTCCCTTACCACCTAAGCTCGGTTAGGTTTGACAAAAATTTTATTTCGTTTTTTGACTTTAGAGCTTAGGTGGTCACCCTGAGGGCATCGGGAGCTACTTTTTGAGCTTTAGGTTAGTTAGGATTAGGCGATAGCAACACTATTGTGTTGTTATCTTTAGTTTTAAGTTTTAAATATTTACATTTTTAATTTTAAATATTTTATTTTTACAATTTATATTGTTTTTTAACAATATTTTAACCTAATTTTAATATTTTTAACTATTGACACATTCCCACTGCAACAAAATGCTCGGAATCCACACACCCGTCAAGAAGACGACCGCAGCTACCAAGATTGGCTCCAACAAAACCCACGATGATGACCAAGGCGCTGGACCTTCGACCGTCATATCACACCATCTTCGTGAGAGGGAGCTGCCCTCTCACGGTAACTCGAAGCGGGACTCGCTGGTCCGAAGGCTTACTGGGGAATGGGAGGCAGGGACGGTGGACGGAAACTCCAAATCCCCGAAATCACCCAGGAAGGTGATCCCTGCTGCCCAACCCACTAAAGCCAAGACCCTGACGCAGGACTCCAGACCGATTGCCGCCCGCCGAGCATCAGCCGAGACATTTATTGTCTCTCCGCTCCAGACCGATTGCCGCCCGCCGAGCATCAGCCGAGACATTTATTGTCTCTCCGAGGGCCGAACCGAAGTACAACAGCCGGACGACAGAGGCAAAGGCCATGTTAACGAAGTCCAAACTCCACCTGCGGAATTGTACCAATTGGTCAAAGAGGCGGAGTTGGAGAGGACTGCGGCCAGGAAGGAACCGGACCGGACCGGCGAAACTGCAGAGCCTGAGAAGGAAAAGGAGTCTAGAGTGGATGGTCTGAGGGAAAGCGAGAGGATGAGAGTGGAAAAAGAACTTATAGAGAAAATGACAGAACACAGCAGACAGATTGAAGAGAATAAAAAGGAAATGGAGAAATTAAAGGAGGTCATTGAAAGGAGCCATCTGGAAGGAGAAAAGGAGAGTAAAGTGACATATGCGAGTGTAACCGCTGCTTCTCCGAGGATAAAATCCCCGGAGCAGGCAGCGGTACACTCGGTCATTATAACGTCGTCTGACGAAATGGAAACCGGGGACCAGGTGATGGAGAGAGTAAGAGGGGTTGTAAGAGCCAGAGAGGAGGGATATCAAATTGATAGGATTAGAAAGGGCAGGGACAGAAAG
>OX493355.1:25000-32500 GCA_950371115.1 Anania fuscalis
AACCTAACCTAACCTAACCTAACCTAACCTAACCTAACCTAACCTAACCTAACCTAACCTAACCTAACCTAACCTAACCTAACCTAACCTAACCTAACCTAACCTAACCTAACCTAACCTAACCTAACCTAACCTAACCTAACCTAACCTAACCTAACCTAACCTAACCTAACCTAACCTAACCTAACCTAACCTAACCTAACCTAACCTAACCTAACCTAACCTAACCTAACCTAACCTAACCTAACCTAACCTAACCTAACCTAACCTAACCTAACCTAACCTAACCTAACCTAACCTAACCTAACCTAACCTAACCTAACCTAACCTAACCTAACCTAACCTAACCTAACCTAACCTAACCTAACCTAACCTAACCTAACCTAACCTAACCTAACCTAACCTAACCTAACCTAACCTAACCTAACCTAACCAGTCGCACGCCACCCGCCGCGCCGAGTGTCACGAAATTGACCCGCTCCGCGATTTTAAAATCGTAAAAATAGTCTTTTTACGCAAAAGTTACCAGTGCGATACACCAAAAGACGTATCTTTTTACCCCCGACCCAACGGTGCTATTCGCGTGGAATTTGGACGAAAACTGTGGCCTCTAGAGGCGAAAAACCTCGTTTTTAGTGATTTTTCGACACGTTTGTGTGAACGCTGCCTAATTTCCCGCGGCGACCTACACATTGAAGCACATCACTAGACGCGCCTCACAGCCCTCCAACTGCCCGCGAAAACCCCGGATTTTTCCCGCCCCATTTGGAGGAGGAAATAACGAAAAACCGATCCAGGGTTTTGAGCCAAATCAGCAGCCGGTGGTGGTAGCGGATCAGACGCTACACAGCTCGAAGCGGCCCTCCACAACGACTCCTCCAAAGCTTTTTCGGAGGTGATACCAGTATCTGGAGCGAAGAAACCAGCGTTTTGCACTTCACAAACGTTTAATCAAAACTTCGAAGATCACCAGCTCCAGATCTTCAGCGGCGACATCACCTGGAAAAAATACGGAAGAAAGGTCAGTTCAGCAGCAACAGTGTCACATAAACTTTTTAAAATTTGGACAATAATTAAAGAAACTGTGACTGACTTCCTTCGACTCGAGCTCCGGAACCAGCTGCAAGCATAACGTTGTTTTAGCCAGATTTTGTTTTTTTGCTTAATAAAATCGAAACTATAATACTTTTTCAAAATTTTTTTTCACACAAGTCATTTTTTTCGGTTAGTCGATAGTTTTACAAAATTTCAGGATTGTAGCTTTAGAAACAAAAATTTAATTTTTGAAATCGATTTACGTAAAAGCAAAATCTGGATTAAAGCTTGATTAAAGGTAATTAAATATAGTTCTAGTTTAGATAAAATTATAATTCTTAGTGTTTTAGAAAGGTTATTAAATAGCCTATAAGTTAGTATTTAACAAACCCGCCCGCACCCCATACTCTTGCTGGAATAAAGGGAATTCGGGAAGAAAACAAAAAATTTGATTAAAACCTCAAAATATTTAGTGAATAAAGTGCTGTATTAGGTAAACCATTGTAAATTTAAACTATATTAGAGTGAAATTAGGTAGAATAAATTAAGTTCTACAAAGTTAGCTAAGTAAAAAATTTTTAAATTCAATATTTCTATTTTTAATACCCAAATTTAAAAACAATTTTAAAATTTTGCAAACTTCCTCGACTAAATAAGGGTAGAATTTATAAACCCTTATCCCTAGAAACAGCATTTAAATTAAGAAAAATAGTAAAGCTACACAATTATATAGAAATTAGATTTTTAAAACGAATATTTATATTTTTAAATTACCAAAAACTATACTTTTTAACAACTAACTGAACTTCCAACCCCTATATTAGGGAGAGGGCGGACCATAAATAGTTTAAATTTAGTACCTAAGGAAGCGCCAACTTATGACCTAACGGAATCTGCAATCAGAATCCACGCGCTTAGAATAATAAGGAAAAAAAAAAGAGGAAAACGGGACACAGTCGGGTCTAGAACCGGCCAAAATTTTTCTAAGTTAATATTTTAAAACTTAGAAAAATTTATTAAAATCCATAAATCGGCTCCCAATCCTCCAATTTTAACGGCGTTCGCACTAAAAAGGCAAGGAAAGCAAGGAGCACCCAATAAGTAAGGAACGGAAGCGTTATCTAAAAATTTTGGAAAAATTATTTTGGCAAAAATTTTTCTAAGTCTATTGTAAGTAAAAAGTTAGCAAAATCTTCTAAATTCATTAAATCCGTCCCTGACTACCCAAAATCTACCCGGTTTTCGACAACAAGCCTGAAATTGTATAGAGTACCCGATAGCATAGCTATAGAAGCTCTGGGTCCATTTTGAAAATTTTTAAATTTTGGCTATAATTTTTCTAAGTGCTAGACACTTAGAAAAATTTAAAACCACAAAAAACAATCAAAATTCCATAACTTCCAAACCAGAGCTCCAATCGAAACGGGATTTTCAATACCTTACTAGGAATAGAAAGGAGCACCTGACCAGGTAGAGTAGGGGGCTCTAGCTAGAGCCAAAAATATTTTTTGGCAAAATATCACTTTTTAAGGGTAAAGTAAATTGGAAGTAGAGTCAATAGACATAGGACTATACATCCAGGGTCTACTGACTCTACATAGAGAAAATTTTCGGAAAAATCGCGAATTGGTTTAGATAATACGCCAAACAGCAACGGATTCGGAGACCAACTGACCCGACTCTATATAGAGTCTAGGTAGAGATCTTCTCTATCACAAATAAGGACTTACCTGCAAAACATCTGCAGCTCCGGAGCACCTCTGCTGGCTGAATACACGCGACCTGAATAGAATAAAAAAGGTTAATAAAAATCTCAAACAAGGTTATTGTACTTATTTATTTTATTTTACTGTTTTTTCTTTAAATTGTGTTAGATTAATTGACTACTGTGCCTATTGGCCAGTACTCCTAGATTAGATATTTTACGAAGTTCTTTTGAACATAATTTTATTTTATTTTACACATATAAGACAAGGCTTTCCCCAACATGTACCTAGCCCGTACCCCATCTAAATCTAAAGCAATGACGACCCCCCCCACATCTCCAGCACAACAAACAGACACTGAGAAGGCAGGACCTTCTCAGACACAAACACAACTTACCTCCAATGTGAGGCGCAGCATCGGCGAGTGGGAAGGAGGCATGGTAGAGCCCAAACCCTGCACCTCGGCGGAACACGGGCACACGCCCAAAAAGACGGTCCCTGTACCAACACAGCGGACGAAAGCGAAGCCGACACCTCCACCTCAGGACTCGAAGGCCGCGATGACGACACGCAGAACGTCGGGCGAAACATTCACCGTATCGCCAGGGCCCAGACAAGTAACAGCCAAGACCACCGACAGAGTGAGCCAGGCCAGGGGCTGGATTCAGAAAGCGAAAACGCACTTAGGCGAATCTCGCAACCTGAGGGCAGACCTAAAGGCCGGGATCACTCTGGCGGTGGAACAGCTGTTCCAACTGGTGAAGGAAGCAGCAGCGGCGGCAGCAGTACCTGTAACAGAAAATAAAGATGTTAAAAAATCAGGTAAAGGGCAAAAGGAGGGGGAGAGGGAAGGAATAATAGTTCAGGAATTGATAGGAACTGAAGGAAAAGAACTGATAAGGATGATGAAAGAGCAAGGCGAAAAAATAGATAAGACACAAAAGGAAATGGAAAAGCTTAAGGAAACCATCGCCTTACAGCAAGAAACCGCCCACCGACACCTAACCTACGCGAGCGCGGCATCAGCGCCACCGAAAAGACCTACGGCGGAAAGGAGCGCACTCCACTCTATAGTCATCGCCTCTAAAAACGAAGCGGAGTCAGGAGACGAGGTCATGAAGCAGGTTAGGGAAGCGGTCAATGCTAAGGACGGATGGGTGACAGTAGAAAGGGTCCGCAAGGTCAAGGACAAGAAAATTATATTAGGCTGCAGAACAATAGAGGAACGCGAAAAGGTCAAAGAAAGACTGAAAGGCGCGTCTAATCGTCTCCACTATGAAGACATGAAAAATCAAGACCCTATGGTTATCCTTAAGGATGTCATGGCTAGTCATAGCGATAGCGACATCTTAACGGCGCTACGTAACCAAAACGGAAATGTCTTCCAGAACCTAGTGGAAGGAGGCGATCGAATAGAAGTCAAATTTAGACGCAAAGCCAGGAATCACCTTATGTGCCACGTCATATTGAGGGTCTCTCCACAGATATACAATAGAATGATGGACAGAGAGCACGTACATGTAGACATCCAGCGGATACGGGTATCAGACCAATCCCCATTGGTGCAGTGCTCGATGTGTCTGGCGTACGGACATGGAAGACGTTTCTGTAAGGAGACTGTACCGAAATGTACGTACTGTGGAGACCCACATATGAAGAGCGAATGCCCAGACTGGCTAGCCGCAGCACCACCGAAGTGCTGTAACTGCACAGCGGCAAAGCTGGAGGCGACGGAGCACAACGTGTACAGCTCCGAGTGCCAAGTGCGTAGGAGATGGGAGGCACTGGCGAGAGCGAAAGTACAGTACTGCTAAGGTGGTTCCAACGCGTTCCGGGGCAGGCGACCCCACCAGATGTTATGCAGTGGCCCAGGCGAACCTCCAGCGCAAACAACTTGCAACGACCGAACTCATGGTGGAGGCCAGCAGACGTAAATTAGCGTTTGCGCTGGTGCAGGAACCCTATGTGGGCGCGGTGAGAAGAATGAAGGACTACCGTGGGGCGAGAGTCTACCAGAATGCAGCAGTAGGAGATGGGACTGTGAAGGCGGCAATAGTCGTTTTTGATAGCGATCTTGTCGTCACACAGTGCCCGAAACTTACTTGCGACAACATAGTCGTAGTGAGGATCCGAACCAGCGCCTGGGAAATCGCGGCGGTGTCCTTCTACTTCGAACCGGATCAACCCATCGGGCCATACCTGGACCGGCTGAGGGAGGTGGTTGAGGAGCTGGGCCCAAGAGTACTGCTTATTGGCGGCGACAGCAACGCCAAGAGTACCTGGTGGGGCAGCACCATAGAAGACCACAGGGGAGTAGAAATGTCCGGGACCCTGGAAGAGTCTGGATTTCAGGTACTCAACAGAGGTGATACACCAACCTTTAATACCGTGAGAGGTACGAAGTTGTACACCAGTTTAGTCGACATAACAGCCTGCACTGAAGATCTGCTAGATCTGGTCGATAACTGGAGGGTAGACCAGGAGATGACGAGCTCGGACCACAATGCCATCACATTCGAAATAAGACTCCGCAAAGATAGAGGATTGAGAGTCCAGAGGACTACCAGACTCTATAATACCAAGAAAGCAAACTGGGATCTCTTTGACACTACCTTATTAGAGGCCAAGTCCCAAAAAGACCTTAACGTAGAATCTATAAATACTTTATCAAACAGTGAACAGCTGGAGCAGCTTGCAAGGGACTACACAGAGGCCATAACTACAGCATGTAGAGCCAGTATACCGGCAAAGAGAAGTACAGAGGTACTTAAGATCCCATGGTGGAATGATGAGCTCGCAAGGCTGAAAAAAGTTACCACTACCTTCAGGCGTAAGATCAGAAACGCGGCACCGCACCGCAGAGACATAGTGGTAACTGAGTACCTGAAAAGAAAAGAAGAATATGAGTGCCAAGCCAAGAAAGCCCAAATAGACAGTTGGAAGGAGTTCTGCAGCAAACAAGATCGAGAAGGCCTATGGGAGGGGATCTACAGAGTAATAGGCCGGACCGCCAGGAGGACAGAAGACATGACCCTAACCAAGGATGGAGCACACCTTAACCCAATAGAATCGGCGAACTTACTAGCGGAGACATTCTACCCACAAGACCTGGAGGCTACTGACAATGAACACCATCGCTGGACCAGAGAGGCAGCGAAGAAGGTAAACGAGTGGAAGCATGATGAACAACATGACCCACCGTTTACACAGCTAGAGCTAAAGACCGCGATGGGGAGTTTTAACCCAAAGAAGGCCCCTGGGGCGGATGGCTTCACAGCAGACATCTGCAGCCGGGCTATCCACCAGGACCTAGACACATTCCTTGCCCTATGCAACAAGTGCCTACTGATCGGGCACTTCCCGGACATCTGGAAGGAGGCCACTGTAGTGGTATTGAGAAAACCGGGCAAGGAAGACTACACGAATCCCAAGGCGTATAGACCGATAGGTCTACTGCCGGTACTGGGGAAGGTCCTGGAGAAGATCATAGTAGCAAGGATGAAATGGCATCTAGTACCGAGGTTTAGTACTCGCCAGTACGGATTCATGCCCCAGAAGAGCACCGAGGACGCCCTCTATACGCTAATACACCGAATCAAGGGTAAGATAGAGCTGAAGAAGCTGGTAACCCTAGTGTCATTGGATATAGAGGGGGCCTTCGATAGCGCCTGGTGGCCGGTAATCCGAGTCCGTCTGGCTGAGGAAAAGTGCCCGGTAAACATCAGGAGGCTACTGGATAGCTATCTGGAGCGCAGAAGAGTCAAAGTAAGATTCGCCGGGGAAGAAGCGGCAAGAAATACCAACAAAGGATGTGTGCAAGGGTCTATCGGCGGTCCAATCCTGTGGAACCTTTTGCTGGACCCTTTACTGCAGGAACTGGAGAGGAGGAACCACTACGTCCAAGCTTTTGCGGACGACGTAGTGATGGTTTTCGACGGTAACACGGCGTCAGAAGTGACCAGTCAGGCCAACGCAGCACTCGAGTACGTGCACCAGTGGGGAGCACGAAACAAGCTTAAATTTGCACCACATAAAACATTTGCCATGGTCCTGACAAGGAAGCTGAAGCACGACACGCCACGCTTGAGGATGGGGGGGATCGACATTGCTCTGTCAAAGGAAATTAAAATATTAGGCCTGACAATAGACGAAAAGTTAACCTTTAACACGCACATTGCTCAACAGACTCAAAAAGCAATCGAAATTTACAAGCAACTCTCAAGAGCTGCAAAAGTCAGCTGGGGATTACACCCCGAAGTTATTAGGTCGATTTACGTCGCGTGTGTAGAGCCAATTATCCTTTATGCAGCAGCAGCGTGGGCTCCTGCAGCTGAGAAGATTGGGGCGCAGAAGTTGCTGAACGCGGTTCAAAGGGGTTTCGCCCAGAAGCTCTGTAAATCATATCGAACAGTCTCTCTACACTCGGCGCTGACTCTAGCTGGGATACTACCTCTCGACCTCAGAATACAGGAGGCAGCCGCCCTGTATGAGACGAAGAGAGGGTCGCCCCTAATAGAGCTAGGAGACAGAGAGACCGAGAGTTCGATAAGGTTTGCAGAGACTCCTCACCCAGCTACGCATATGGCTATAAAATTCGAGTGCCTGGTAGACCAAAACCTAGTGGATAGGCACAATGTGCAGACGGTGCGAATTTTCACCGACGGCAGCAAAATCGAGGGGAAGGTCGGAGCCGCACTCTCCATATGGAAAGATGAGGCCGAGATCCGTAACCAAAAGTTTTGTCTGTCCGCGTACTGCA